>OZ023317.1:1042500-1077500 GCA_964007375.1 Ophion obscuratus | reverse complement strand
GAATTTTTTGAAAATGTCGTAGCGCCTCAGGGGGCTGTAGTGCGGTATTGCATAATAGTTTTCGTAACCAATTCTTCGACAGATATGGACATTTCAAAATTTACTAGATACACCCAAGGTTAGTATCCGTCAAAGCGGAACGGAGTTAGAAAAATTAACTTATCAACCGCTGAATTCATGTCCACCGAAGCTGTGCGAGGCGTTTTTTTATTGTTGTTTTCCTATCTCCGATTCTCTCCGCTCTGGCACATACTAGCTCTAAAGCTTTCGAATGTTTTGGACAGGGGTAGGTCTTCACATAGTTTTATGCGAATTCGGTGTTATAAATTCGAAATAATTATAAATATAAATTCGAAAATTACTTTGAAAAAGCCCAAAGCATTCTCAACAAAGCCAATGAGTTCGAAAAACTCGAACGTCACAACAAACCGCTATAATATTCGAATGGCTCCATTACGGTATAACGCCAAAACATAGCGCTGAAACACTCCAATAATATCGGTATAGAATGACGTCACATCATAGGGCTTGGAATTTTCGTATAACGCGATGTCAAGATCTGACGCCAAATTAACGTCTTAGCGCGTTTTGCTTTACCGTTCCTTTGGAACGCTAAGCAATTATGGCCACAGCGACACAGAAGGACCATATCCGACACCATTGGAGGAGCAAAGATTGCATGCTTCTAAATTTATAATTTAAAGTCATTGAGATAAATGTCGGCTTTGGTAATACTCACTGCGGGGATTACACAACCAACTCGATTTCTAAAAACTGGTAATGCACATATAATAAAATACATCTCGTTTCCGATTCGTCTTGGATCATAAATCTTGATTATTTTGACTTACAAGGAAACTACTTGTGGTGTCCCCCTCCGATTTTGATGAAATTTAACATGCTTGTAGAATAGATGAAAATAATCGACACGTATTTTTTATATCGGCTGAACTCCATCTTTGAGCGGTGAAACACATACTTGAAAGTTTTTTTTTCGTCATCTGGCTCATAACTTTTTAACACAACGAGATACGAAGGAGTTTCAAAGGGCTTTCATTTTTCGAGTACTATACATTGATGATGAGAACAGTGCAGACAATAATGAATTTCCTAATGTTTATGGAAAAAGTGAAATCTTTCAATGCGTATCTAGGAAAACCTTCGTCTGATTGGGATGTAAATTTGCACATGTGTAGAGGATGGAAAAGTAGCGAATAGAGTTATTTTCATGTCTCGAAATTAAGGGGGTGAAACTATCGAATTTTTAGCAAGTATCGACGTATAATCCGCTAACATTTTACGATACCCGATCCTCCAATTTGGATAATACTTTGCAGGCTAGTAAAGTGAGTCAAAATATTCGTTCCGAATTTTTTTGTTTGGACGGAACGCTATTTTTCAGGAGTTAAATGCACCCTCGAAAATTTGTGATTTGCTTCCTTAGTTTTCTGGTCCCTACGTTGTGAGCAGGGCGAGATAGAGATAAAGTTGAAATAAAAAAAAATATTGGTTTCTTCGATTACTAAATATTCATTATAGTAACGATAAATATAATAAAAAATTGCACGTTGGTTAATGCAAAAATGAGTTCTTTGCGTGTGTACCTGCCCACATTTTCGTTACATTGGAACATAACTTCGGGCATTTTAACGGCGGGGTAAAGTATTTAATTTTTTTTTCTTTTTAAAATTTGTTTAAAATAAATGCATAATATATCAAGAATATTGTGTTAAAATGTCAAGTCGATCGGAGTAAAATTGACGAAAATATGAGTATTTGAGCGTCTATTGCTCCATGCCGGGTTTTATACCTGGGCGGCAGCCGCGCGGCGCGCTATTGTATTTTTCGACCCCGAATAAATTTCTTGATAAATGGGCCTGTTCCGGGCCCAACAAGTTGACGATTTGCGAATTAGTAGAGCAGAGGAGCAAGCGGCGCACGACGGTAAAGAAGAAAGAGTTTTGCGTAGACAAACGCAAAAAGATGCTCTCGATCATCTTGATGGAAGCCTTTTGCTCTACGGACCTGGCATCGACGACTTTGAGTGAGTATAAGAAAATTATCGAGTTTTATTTTGAATTTCTAAAAATTCAAAGATAATTGAAAAATCTGAAAAAATTCATACGTATGCAGAAAAATGAACTAATCACGAAAAAAAAAATTGGGTTGCGGGGAAATTTGTTGACTAATTTTTTTTTTCATCATTTTGTTAATAACATTTTGGAATTATTATTATGCAAAATTAATCTTTTGAGTACCTTTAATATGCATGAATTTTCTCAGATTTTTATGCAATCGAGAAGTGTTCTCAAACTTATGTGCAATGAGCGCTAAGCGACCAAACTCTTCTGCGTTTTTCAAACCGTTTTTCTGAGACTTGTCATATTTGAAATCCGTGTGCACTATAACTCAAAATCTACTGGACCAATCGCTTTGAAACTTTGCACAGTACTTCTTCACATAATTCACCAGGTATTGTCGAGAGCTTTTTTGTTTTTTTTTTTTAATAATTACTAATTTTTCAACAACAAATTAGCCGATTTTTTTTAGCGAAAATCGGGTTTTTGGGTCCCAAGTGCTACGAAAAATCGAAAAATCGAAAAAAAAAAATCCTCCCGTCATTACCTCGAGAAACATCTCCTTTAACAAATGCATTTTGATTTTTTTGTTTCAGATGATTCTGTTGCGAGTTATGGTGCACACCGCAAACCAACTTTTTTTCGAGGCGCCTCCGGGGTTTCATTTTCACTCGCTCAATTCTGAATATTTTGCAATGCAAATTTAGGAGAATGTTGTTCAAATGTTACTTTATTATATGTAAATTTTTCAATAAACGAACACTATTCGTTACACCAAAAAAAATCTTAAAACCATGCCTTTTTTTCGCCGAATTAACTTTACCCCGCCCTTAAGAGAGTGGAAAAGTAGAAGTAACGATTTTCTTTCATCAGCATCTTGCACGTAAGGGGTGGAACTACCTGTTCATTTCTGACTGTGTCTGCAAAAAAGTTCTCACTGCGAAAAAAATTGCTTTTGTGTATAAGATTTAATTTCGGAGATAGAACTGAAGAAAAATAACTTGAATTTATTTACTTTAATTCCGATCAATGTGGATTCAATTTGAAGCTACATGCAGGTCGATCCAACGTCAAGTGGGACTTCGTCTCCTTTGCGTGAAGCGAAGACGAGTACTGAAACCATCGCGCGTGATGTAAAAGCCCCTGTCTCTACGGTTCACATGAGTATCTATATAACAAAACCATGTTTCCCGAGCTTTTGTACTGTTAAATACATATAGCCGCAAGCACATGCAGAAGGTGTATTGCACACGGATCCCCCCTCCCTGCCCCTAGACACCAAACGTAATTTTGAAATGTATCAGGATATTTGCTTAAAATGAATTCTCCATGTCGCCGCGATATCGTTGATGCTTTGTCGCGGTGAGGTTATGTTTCTTCTAGTAAATAACGCCTCAACGTGTCATTCTTCGACCTAGCGGCTCATGACAGCACCCAACAACTGACAGCTGTTGCACAATGTCGTCCAATGACCGTGAGCGGGAGAAATTCGCACGCGCAAATTTTTAAGACCTCTGCCCTAAAAGACCCCTTTTAGGTCCCGATTACACACACGAAATAGCGAAGAAAACATGGTTGTAGTATATAAAATTATTTTAACCCTTAAAAATAGGGTTCCGGCAATATACATACGTTTCGACTTTTTTTTACCCACTCTACAAGTCTTTTGAATTTCGTTGACACCGGGGAGGTGCACCTCGCGCAGTTTCCTTATTAGTATTACGAATTTTTGAAAATTGCGACGCAAAATATAAGCGTTCATGCCTTGCCCCCTAGTATGCGTAAAATGTGAAACGTTCATTTACATTTTACCGCCACTTCAAATCTTACAACGAACTATTTTTCAATGTAAATCCATTTTTCCAGACAAATAGTTTCAGCCCTCGTCGAATCAAAGAGTGCAGGTTGTAAAACTAAGCTCTCTTTCCAAAACTTAACCTGCGAAAATAGCCAATTGGTTTCTCTACCGACGTGGCCAGTGTCACATTACCTCGTTTGTCTTGTACATCAACATAACCTCACAAATGTTTGCCTTAAATATTAAATTTTGTGGGAAAAATGTCGCTGGAAAATTTGGCCGAATATTTTGAGATCTCAAGACTGAATAGACGGATCGAAAAATTATCCAAACAAAATCGATAGGAAAAAATCACATTACATTGGTAAAATTTAGTTATTAGATTTTCAATTGGTAAATACAAGTGATTAAGGTAAGATGAAGTAAATAAGGTAAGGTAAGGTAAGGTAAATACAAGTGATTAAGATAGGAGGGGCGGCACAAACTCAAGTGGCTCATACTCAAGAGAAGTATAAATCCGGCACTGGTTAGTGCAAACTCACTTAGCAATTGCGAGTATTTGGTATACTACCTTATTAATTCAATCCAGTTTTACACAAAGTCCTATGTAGATTTCCCGAAAACCCTAAGTATATTACAGCATCTACGTACAGACCTTCCAAACCACCTTCTACTTTTCCAAAAAAAAGTAGAAAATTTATCCATTTTTTCAATCGACTTCTAAACTTTATGAGGCCTTGTTTTATGTCTGTAGATTTTTAAATGCAGTAAACGTTAAGTGGTTTCGGTTGGGGGAAAACGCCCTAAAACCTGTAAACCTAAATAAGAATCAGGTGTATTGAAACCTATTGTTTAGACTGAAATACAGATTGCGATTTATTAATACTTATTATATAGACTTAAATCCAGACTCAGGTTTATAGATACTAATCAAGGAAACCAAATGCATACGTTCATCGATTAAGGAGTAATGAAAATCAAAATGTTTTATAATATGTATGATAGTAGCCAAATATACACATGGCAGGTTTTATAAATATTTAAAAAAATAGAAATCTCAAGCATTGAAAAACAAACGTTTTGTTTCCAGAAAAAATGTTCGTGAAAAGTGGTTTATAACAAAAGAAATTTTTAATAAATCAATAATTTTTTTTAAAAAGTAAATAGGATAAAGTTTGTTCTCACAACTCTGGAAGCCAATATGAATTCGGTTTTTTTTTAGAAACAGCATATGTAATGTTTTCCGTCACATTATTTTGAGTTTGACAGTGATATTTAACAGTTATACTTGGAACTATTTGGCATCGAATCAATTGCGCCCTTCTTGTAAGATACTAAATTATGATTTAAAGCGGAGAAAAAAATGTCCGACAGTCTGGGGCAGTCTGCAATAATTAAAATACATTTTTTTTAGTTTTTTAATTTCCAAACCTACTTAAAATGATTAATATATATCAAAATATGAGAAAAGCGTCCGATGCGTCATATAATTCCACTGCTTTTGTAACCCCATCACCATTGTTTGAAGATCTGCACGCAAGACCGTAGATAATGAGCACCCTATATGCTTTCACGAACAGCGAGATATTATTGCTTTTTCGCAACAGATTAAAAAAAAATTGGCGATGCCGTGATATAAAAGAATTACCTTAAAATGTATAGCATAATGAATTTCAGAGTTCTTTGCGCGCTATTAATTATTATCAAAAGAGAATAAGAACACAAATATTGCAGCACCTGTTCAATAGCATTAGCTCACGTGAAAGGAGCATACTTGCCATCCAATTAATGCAAATGATACATTCTATTGAGAATTTCCTGAAAGTGTTTGCTTGAATTTCATTTCATACCCCAATGCGATTGGTTTAAGTTTGTAACATATTTCGTGGATAAAGGATGCTCCTATCGATCGCCAATCTGCTCATTTTCTTTACAACCGTTAAAACCGTCCCCAAAAAGCCGAATGTTCGATCCCGTTACGATATTATGTCTATCATTCAAATAAAATAATAAGGTTTCTAAAACGTCCACATTACCTTCTCTTATGTTGTTCCAAAGTACTTGAATGTATTCATCCCGATCAGGCCGCATGTGCTCGTGAAAAGCTCCGAGAGTGTGGAGAATTTCGTGAAGGGCGTGCCCGTTCGTGCGAAAGCATCGATCAACGTCTAGATTCAGAATGCTAGGAGATCTAGACGAACGACCCAGATCTGAGTAACAACCCACATCCTTACCAGTAATGTTTACCCACGCGAAGAAAGGGTACTCTCGGTCTGGTTCCGGATATATTCGAATGAATTTCAAGCAGGTCAATTCCATTATCGTTGCCATAGCACCTTCCAGAATAGCCAACTTCTCTGGCTCATTTACTACAAAATATATTTTACACGAAAAAGTGAGAATGCGTACATGTTTTTAATTGGTAATTGCTATTTTCATAATTTCATTTCATTCAACAAAGTCGTTTGACAAATACGGAATACAAATAAATATAAATATTTAACCAGCTATGATACATTTTGTGGAAGTAGGTAAACCATAAAGATTTTTTAAAAGAGCAATTCTAATGGTAGATATCACAACCCGAGTAAAAATGATTGTATATACTTAGATACAATTATATAAAAATGATATACAATCATATATATTTATATATAGGTTTATATATAATTGTATATAACTCTATACATTCGTATATATAATCCGATATAAATGTACTGCCATCAAATTTGATTTGATAAAATTATATATAGTTCTGTATATAATGATATATGGAGATACTATTTTGATACGGAGTTTATATAATTAGATATAATATCATATACAGTTATATATAATTCAATATAGTGTTGTATATAATTATATATATACGTGAAACTTTTATTTACGGTTTATATAATTAGATATAATATTATATACAGTTATATATAATTCAATATAGTGTTGTACATAATTGTATATATACGTGAACATTTTATTCACGGTATATAAAATTGTATATGACCCGAGTAAAAATGAATATATATAATCATATATAATTGTATATTAATTGATGATCAATATTTGTATAAGTTAATATACAAATATATACAATTCTATCGGGCCAATTTTTGTATACAATTGTATATGATCAATTAATATACAATTATATATGATTATATATATTCATTTTTACTCGGGAAACGTTCTTTTGACGGAAGTTTTATTTATCGCAGTATATTCGTTACTGTTCCAACTATTCATAATGTTTAAATTTGCGTTCCCGATATTTGCAACATTCTGTAAAACCACGTCTAGATATTTTTTGAATGAGTCCCACAAAATGTTGGTCGATTTTGTTAACAAACGTCTTGCGGATACAATCGTGTAATGATGATTAAGTATTTCAGTATTCGTTAACAATAATCACCCAATGAGTCTTCGATGCAATATGGAACGACGCCACCAGGCCAGAGTAGATTTTTATTGGTTGTTATAGTTTTTCTAGAACCAGAACGTTCCTTTATATCTCCTTCTCGAGCCCTGCCTTCTTCGGGATTGTCATACTGTGACCAGGCATCGACTGTAAATAAGCGAATAAGCCCCTGAGGCCCAGAATGGAGAAGACTACATTGAAGATAGTCCCATTGTACTAATATTAGAACAAAATAATTTATTCACATAGACCCACACAAAAAATGTTAACAACTCTGTAATTAAAAAGTATTTAGGGTTAATACTTAGAGAGTGTTCTGATATTGGCTTAGGGATGCCAAAACGTAATTAAAAAAATCCTCAAGTTATTTTCTCTTTTTTTTTAGGACATCGAATTACTTTAAACTTCAAATTCAGTTTAAACATTAAGTTCTAGCACCAGAATATTGGGTCATGGTTCCAATGTGGTGATTCGAAAACTAGGTCTATATGAATGCATGATCTTGTTCTACAAATAATACGCGGGGCCTCAGGAGGTTAAGCATACTCTAAAATAAGCGTGTCAAATTCAGTAAATTGCCGAACAAATAAAAACCGTTTTGCCACAATATCGTTTCATTTATTGAAGTGTATTGGTTCGGACTACAAATTAGTAGAGGACATAACAAAACATAATTTTTTATTCCGTTATAGAGCCATGTGAGTGATGGCTCGATGATGGTATATTGCTTTCACCGGCAGTATTACGATATCTGTGGCCCCAAGTTTTGGTCATGCAGTCTTCATATTTGGCCCAAAATAAGACTTTTTTCAAGAATACAAAAAATCGAAATTCGGCTTTTAAAGGGGTGAAACAGGGGGTTGAAAGTCGAAGCATTATTATGTTTGTGGTTCCCAATTTTGACCATGCAGCGGCCATATTCGATAGAAAATGCGACTTTTGTGTGTGTGGAATCGTTGGGTGGGTCTGGAGCACCTTCGATGTGTGTGTGGAATCGTTGGGTGGGTCTGGAGCACCTTCGATGTGTGTGTGGAATCATTGGGTGGGTCTGGAGCACCTTCGATGTGTGTGTGGAATCGTTGGGTGGGTTTGGAGCACCTTCGATGTGTGTGTGGAATCGTTGGGTGGGTCTGGAGCACCTTCGATGTGTGCGTGGAATCGTTGGGTGGGTCTGGAGCACCTTCGATGTGTGTGTGGAATCGTTGGGTGGGTCTGGAGCACTTTCGATGTATGTGTGGAATCGTTGGGTGGGTTTGGAGCACCTTCGATGTGTGTGTGGAATCGTTGGGTGGGTCTGGAGCACCTTCGATGTGTGTGTGGAATCGTTGGGTGGGCCTGGAGCACCTTCGATGTGTGTGTGGAATCGTTGGGTGGATTTGGAGCACCTTCGATGTGTGTGTGGAATCGTTGGGTGGGCACGATTACGATGCCCACCCAACCAAAATAATACAACCTACTTTTGTTGTATTATTGACAAAGAACAATGATGCAATCACCCTTCTGGGAAGCTGAATTTCAGAGGATTTGACGAAAAAATATAATGTTTAACAACGTTCCAAGCTCCCGTTTATCCCGTTACAAATCGTGTTTCAATGAACTACCTAACTCTTTGAAAATTACTTGTTTTCTAGAATGTTTACGCCGAATTCTAAAGAAATCTACCCAAAAAATACTCCGCCTCATTAAAAATTTAAAACCTCTGTTTCACCCCCTTAAAAGCCGAATTTCGATTTTTTGTATTCTTGAAAAAAGTCTTATTTTGGGCCAAATATAAAGACTGCATGGCCAAAACTTGGGGCCACAGATATCGTAATATCCCCCTTTCACCAAAATCCTGTTATCAGTGACACGCAATATCTATTTTCTTCCTGGGGTAAGATTGTTTCCTGTTATACTCCACAAAAGTGACATGATTGAATAAAAAACTGACACACTCTGATAATAATGGTACGGTAATCGGACATTTAACGAAACGAATGTTTAACGCGTCCGAGATAATGACACAATAAAAAAAACCTCATTTTTCACGGCATTTACCGCATGTACGGTCAATTTTTTCCTGTTGGGTACTTAACTTACCGTGATGTATGAAAATAACAATGCTTACGTTTGTAATTTATTCCAGTCGGCGGATCAAAACTCCGCGGTAATTCCGGGAACCGAATTTGATAACGTCGATTCGATCCTTTCCAAGAATAAAAGAAAGCCGGATATGTAGTTGCAAGTACATTTAATCCAACGACAAGCACGTAAACGCGCGAAAACAGCCAGCAGATGGTCGTGTAGGAGTACATTGTTGTAACTAGCACTGCAAATACGTCTCGCTAAACTTTGCGTTGCGGACTGAATGCCGATAACAATTTCAACGGTACCCGACAGGAGTAACTTTACGTCTCTATCGGGCACTAGTCTGTTGATGCAGCCAATTCGTCGTTAACGCCATCTCGCATCTGGCAATTAAGATTGCCGTGCATTTTTCGCAGCCTTGTACTGACCTTTTTTATTCTAGAGGACAGGCTTTTTTTGTTTTTCCTCCGCTGTTTATATTATTACAAAATTTATAAATTCACTTTTTATATGTTCGAGTTAATAATGCCAGAATCGCCATTGTACACAAAGGGAAGATGTGTGCAACGGTTCATCTTTTGATGGCTTCTAGGCAAATACAGAATCTTCAAAATTTCGTCCTTTCTGTCTGGACGCCTGCTGGCCAACCTTATAATGTTTACTGTATGAAACCTGTCGAAATGAACTTTAAGGCAGGATTCTACTTTGAAACTTTGAAACTTTGAAATTGGATGAAAACACCCACCTGGAACTCGTCGAAGGCATATTATATGGCCCAGGCATCGCTGATTGAGGGTAAGATAATTTTTTCTACGATTTATCACTCACCAAAACTTTAAACGCGTTTTTCTCGAAACGACATTTTCAAGTACCGTGGTCGTGATAACTCAAAAAGTACTGAACCGATCCTTATGAAATTTGGAACACATATTCTATATGTGTGTACCAACCGACCTAACTACAATCAACTTAAAATTTTGATTAGAACTATTTTTTTATTGCAAAAAAAGACCCAAAAAAACGCGTTTTTTCGTATTTTAGCCGCCATTTTGTTAATTTTGCACGTATATAAAATATTCTAGTTAGGTCGGTTCCTGAAGACATACTGAACATGAAACTATTTGATTTTTTTGTTTCAGACCATCCGTCGGGAAGATTTCACGACCACGGCAACGGTACCTGCTTTTCGAGGCGTTGGCTTTAAACATATTTTACGTGTACAAAAAATGAATAAAATACATCAAATTTTTTTTTTTATGTACTTAAAGTGTGTATTTATTGAACAGTTTAAACCCCATATCGATATCTTTAATAGTATTCTCAGAAAAAATTCACGAAAATAGCGTTTTTTTCATGGTTTCAAAGTAGAATCCTGCCTTAATGTGCGGGAACACCTCATTGACCCGAAACACACGTAACCTAATAACAGTCATAATTTATAAGGTACCTTCCCATAGCGGGAAAATAAAGTAAAAAAAGATAGAACTTTTTTCAGATAGGTGTCGTTGAAAGGTATACTCAAAACTCATTATATCATATAGAAAATAGTTTTACTGCGTCACCTGTTAGAACCTGATATAATCGTTGGAGTTTGGGAGGAAGCCATCAGAGGTAATTTCGACGGAAATTTTTGTAAGCTAATAATTTTTATTTTTCAATTCATAACGGATGAGTATAGTATTAATTAATACGATTCGCGGTTACCTTAGTCTTATATTTATTACATATTATATGCTTATATCTTCAAATTTTCTTTAAGTTACGCAAGTTTTGTCGGCTGTATGATTTTAGCACTAACGTAAGGTATGGTTATAAATACTCTTAGTTCGTAACGATTTATTTGTTTATTGCACTATTGGAAGACAGTAAATTTACGTATAGAATACCAAATATTTTATTATTTATGATCCGTCACTTTCATAGTCTTGGACAACAATCAATGACGTGCGTTGTTACCCTCTTTCTAAACATCGATTACTTCGATACGTCTATACCCGATTCCAGAGCTCTTTTGATTGGCATGCATCTTGATAGCTATGCGATCACGAACGACTCAAGTGCTACGGCACTTTGCAGATTTATTTTTCCGACACGCGCACCGCAACGCGTTAAGTTTATGCTGGCTGAACTAATCGAAACAATATAAGATTTACACGGCAATTCCGAAAATGCTTTCAAGGTTTGAGGTCACGTTTATTTCCCTCGTAGCAAACTTCTGGAACGTATCTCCAGACTGAGAGTATATACAGTGCGGTAGACAATATATTTCAAACAAACGAAAAATATATTTCATTTCAAAGCGATGTGCTGGTCCAGTGGTTAGCGTGCTTGCCTCTGTAACAAAACATCGGGGCGGTCGCGGGTTTGAATCTAATACCCGTATTCATAGTCTCTCCTTATCTCAAGGATAAAGGACGCCTTAATGAAGGCTTCTTTGAATCTCAGAGGCGTCCTTGTTTCATAGTCACAACTCGGCTCTTCCTTCCAGAAGGAAGACATATTTAGGGATGTGTGATTGCTTATGGTGTTAAAACCGGTGATAGAAGCGCCACTTGGCTTTATTTGAAACTAACTCAAAGCGCTTGGCTCTCGATTGTCATGCCGCCATCGAAATCTATTCACAATTTCCTCAAAATCATCATCAAATTCATTATCAGAATTGGGTAAAAAATCGTTGTTCATTATGCCGAGTAATTATATGCAAAACTTCTGTACGAATTTCCACGTGGTTTTTATTGTTTATTGAGGTTACGCCCTACACTGATACACTCCGATACGTTTTACGTGGTTCCAATTGCTTATTTCGATTACGCCGTGAATTGTGATACGCCTCGAAACTTTTTACAAGTTCCAACAGTTTTTTGTTTGTTTAAACTCCGTTCACTGCGATACGTTTCGAAACTTTTTACGTGCTCCACTTTTAACTGTTTTTGAGGTTAACCTGTAGACTGGTTTGTGATACAGGTAAAAACTGCATAGACGCCAAGCGCAAGCGTTAGTCGTATGAAACGAAACAGCCAATCACAGTGCCGAAGTTTTCCTCAAGGAAGCTCGAGACCTGCCTTGAAAGAAGGAGGCCAATAAGGCTCCTTGTTCTGTCAAGGAAGGTCTATGAAACGCGAAATGAGGAACAAGAAATCCTTCTTTGAGAAACAAGGATTTCTTGCATGGAACAAGGAGGACTTGCATGTGTGCCTCGCTGTACATTCGTTCGTAGTATGGGTGCGACTCAGCGTCCGATATCTGTTTGAGCGGTCGAATGTAGTAGTGGGTTTCTCCGTGCGTATTTTATTTCTTTTATTTTCTTCATCGTAAAATAAAGATCAATCAGTTTTCCAATAAACATTTAAAAAAACAATTGAACAATTGGTTTTTTAATGACCGGAACAGCCCAATACATTTAGTAATTGTTATAACTTCAATTCGAATGAAAAGAGACAATTTTTCATTTATATTTATTCGCAAGAATTTCTTCGCAACCTTCTCTGTCTGAACAGCCATAAAAAACGAACGAAAAATGGCGGATTTTGTTAAATCCATTTTCTCGGAAAAATTGATACGGAAAAAAATTAATAACCAAAAATCGATCCTATATTCTTCTGTAATTTTTTTTAATAGCGCTTCCAACAAACTCCTACAGTGAAATAAAAAACTAATATGTACTGAAAAAAAACACGGAGTTTATTTCATATGAAAAAGGAATAGTTAACAGGTTTGTTGGAAAAATGTTTTTTAATCGATTTTCCCAGTTGATTAAATAAGTAAACCGTTTATTTAATTACAAAAAATTAAATTACTTTATTCGGATATTATTATTGTCAATACCGTCACGATTTCCCGTTTTTACGCGTGTGTTTTGGTGAAAAATCATTTCAAGGTCATGATGTCATAGGTCGTTCGATTCATCTGAATGTAAGCTCCAATGTCTTGATTAAAAAAAAAATATGTTCCCATTAGAAAAACCATTGATGATCTTGAGAACGCAAAAACTATGACCTTGACAAAAATAAATGTTTCACTACTAAATGGATGGATGGAAAAATGGATATATTTCGAGAAGCCCAAACGCATAAAATCGTGGCTTTCACTTGGCGAAGCGTCAACATTGACGGCACGGCCAAATCGCTTCGAAAAAAAGACAATGCTCTGCGTTTGGTGGGACGAGAAAGGAATCGTGTACTATGAGCCGCTGAAACCGGGCGAAACTGTCAATGGGCATCGCTACCGACAAAAACTAATCAATTTGAACCACGCATTGTTCGAAAAACGGCCATTTCGGGACACGAGACACGAACGTGTGATATTGCGGCACGACAACACTCCGTGCCATCGCAGTTCCATCGTCCAGGATACCATAAAAACACTGAAATGGGATCTGCTTCCGCACCCGCTGTATTCGCCAGACCTGGCCCCTTCAGACCATCACTTGTTTCGGTCGATGGCGCATGGCTTGGGTGGGCTACACTTGGCCAATTACGATGCAGTACAAAATTGGTTGGACGAATGGTTTCAGTCCAAAGACGCGTCTTTTCATCGTCGCGGTATTTATGTATTGCCAGAGGGATGGCAAAAATGTGTAAATGGCGAGGGACAATACTTCGAATGAGCCATTTTTTGTATTTGTCTTGAAATGTTCGATTTTTTATTGGTCAAAAAAACCCGAAAACTTAGTTGCGCACCTAGTATATCTAAACATACAACTTTGGTGGCGTGCTCGACTATCATCCCCGAAATAACCACCAACTATTGTAAAAACATTAACTGAATCAACTATATCGATATTGAAAAGCTTTTGACAGTAGTTAATATTTATTTCGGGGATACTGGATAATCAAACACACTAATAAAACGGCATGATTAGATTGGCGCTTATAGTTGTGTTAAGGCCTTACCCCCCACTTGTAGCGCAAAAAAAGGCCTTTTTCATGAATTTTTTTAAAGAAAACTACAAAACTTTTTTAATCGATTAATATACCATCTTAAAGAACACATCTTGAAGAACTTTCAGTAGTTTTTTTATTGAAAAATATTACATTGTTTAGTGGAAAATGGCCGTCAATGAAATAATGTTTTTATACACACGGTTTGCGGTGACCAACATTGCGGCGAAGTGGATCATCTGAAAAAAAAATGCGGATGGATTTAGTCAAATATAAGGTAAATGTCCCAATTATTGAACAGCTAAGGATCTGGCGGATTGAATTCGGTGAGAAAAAAATATAAAATCAAGAAAAAACCATCGCCTTCAGGTTCAAATGATACTTTGATATTTTTACTTTCGAAAAGTCACCCTTTAAATTATTTTTAAATGATTTCAAATGAAAAAAAGAATAACAATGTGAAGAATGCAAATGTCCCAATTATTGAACACTGGAAGTGCCTATGTCCCTAATATTGAACAGGCATGTCCCAGTTATTGGACACTCTCGAGAATTCTTTTTCCGTTCTAAAAATATTATTTTGGGCACAATATTAAGAAATAAAAGCAAAATGGAACACTTAAATAATCTTTTGTTAATCATGTAAAAATACAAAAATATATATTTAGTCTCTTTTGGCAGGTTTTTGGTTCATTTGCATTTGGTTTATTTTTGCTTTTTAACTCGAACTTTATTTTATTTTTATTTTCAGCTTCCCCGTTTTCATGTTCTGTTTTTGTTTGATTTTGTCGCAGCTTGGCTCCCTGAAATATCGGAGAGCAAAAAATATTGAACAGTACATTCGTATTTTTAGGTTACATTTAGGTTATATTCTCTTTTTACTTTCATTTTTATGTTTATTGCACGAAAATACAAATAAAAAATATATTTGACGATCTTAGAGTTATTATTAAAAGAATAAAGGTAAGTTTATTCAGGAACTTACAGTTTTTGTTTGAATAAATCCGATACACACGATCTGTCACACGTTAACTGTCTCAATGTTTTGATGGGTTTAATGACGCCAGCTTGGAGAATTCGAGTGTTCAATAATTGGGACACTGCATTTTCTATGTCCCAATGATCGAACACCGTATTTTTTAACAAATAATTAAATAAAGTTTTTTCATAAAAATTGTTATTTGTAAGAAATTTTCTGAGGAACCTGAAACGCCTTTATTTTTTTAGATGCGACAGTTTTTGATTTTTTTATGCCCTTACGCATGAAGCGGCGCGTCTTAGAAAAAAACGATAAGCAGTTACCACGAGACGTCAAATCGAGTCACCGTTGCTGATTAAATAATTTTTTTCTCTATTAATTAAAGCTTTTTTTTGCACAAGGTAACATTTCGATAGCTAAAAGTTCCATATATGTAATAAAATTTTATAAATAAGTAAATGCATGCAGGTGAATGAGAAATAATAAAAATACAAGATAGTGTTCAATAATTGGGACCTGTTCAATAATTGGGACATTTACCTTATTTATGTATTGCCAGAGAGATGGCAAAAATGTGTAAATGGCGAGGGGCAATACTTCGAATGAGCCATTTTTTTGTATTTGTCTTGAAATGTTTGATTTTTTATTGGTCAAAAAAACCCGAAAACTTAGTTGCGCACCTAGTATATCGAAAACATACAACTTTGGTGGCGTGCTCGACTATCATCCCCGAAATAACCACTAACTATTGTAAAAACATTAACTGAATCAACTATATCGATATTGAAAAGCCTTTGACAGTAGTTAATATTTATTTCGGAGATACTAGATAATCAAACACACTAATAAAACGGCATGATTAGATTGGCGCTTATAGTTGTGTTAAGGCGTTCCCCCCACTTGTAGCGCAAAAAAAGGCCTTTTACATGAATTTTTTTAAAGAAAACTGCAAAACTTTTTTAATCGATCAATATACCATCTTAAAGAACACATCTTGAAGAACTTTCAGTAGTTTTTTTTTTATTGAAAAATATTACATTGTTTAGTGGCAAATGGCCGTCAATGAAATAATGTTTTTATATACACGGTTTGCGGTGACCAACATTGCGGCGAAGTGGATCATCTGAAAATAAAATGCGGATGGATTTAGTCAAATATAAGTATAAACTAGTCTTTAATCGAAGGATTTTAAAAAATATTCATTTTTCACAAAATGGCGGACAGTCAAAGTTAATAGTTCGATTTTAACGAAAAAAACGGCCGTTTTTGGCTATAAAACGGCCATTTTTTTTTCGAAAAAAAAAATCGAACCATTAAAGACTACATTTTTATGTATTAAATAAGCCTGCAAAATTTCAAGAAGATCGGTTCATTAGTGTTCGAGTAATCTTGGTCACCGACTTCAGAAATGCCATTTTGAGAAAAACGCGTTTAAAGTTTCAATTTCCGGTCGTTTACACAACGGATTCTTCTCTTTCAACGCTCATATCTCAGTCAATTTTGTTCGGAGCGACTTGAAATTTTCAGGACATATTCTCAGATACTTATACTTCAAAAAAATGCAATAAAAAAAATCGATTTTTTCAAAATCGCAAGTGGGGGTAACCCCTTAACCATATTATGATTGCGGTGTCATTAAACTATAGGGAATTTAACTGTGCCCACTTTTACCATGGGCGTTTTTTTATAAATACTATGGACATTTTTCTCAGTGCAAGTTTGTACTATTTATATGGTTAACATCAACACTTGTTGAGTATAAATTGTTACAAGATCTTACGAAAAGTGACTATACATACAAAATTATGGTAATCTTATAGTGAAGACGTAAATCATTTGTGGAACGTGTCAATAAAGTAGAGACAGCGGTAGCGCGTTATGATCGATATAGATATACTAGCTCATTCACTTATCAGTTTTTAAAATTCTATATTTCGAAAACTATTGCGTTGCGCCAAAAATCCACGCATGTACGATTTTAGAGTCGGGCCAACCTTAGCGCAACGATGATCGCCTCAGTTAGAACGGCGGCCCTACGTCGATTGCAGCGTTGGCCCTACACTGACAAAAAAATCTTCAAATCAAATACTATAGGCATAAAATATTTCATAAATTCAAAATGAAATGAAGCACTTAATTGAGAGTTTTACGACAACGGTTTTGGATCGTAATTCGTCCTCCCCTAGCCTTTTCACATGGTTTCAATCGAATTGTTATGTGATTGTTGTATCACATAAACTATATCAATTAGTTAACATCATTGTGATAATTAGATGGTTCTATCGAATAACGCACTATATATTTGTCCAACATAACCTATATATATATAATTTCTCTCTCTCTCTCCATCCTCTCTACCCACACACCTCTTCGACAGGCCATTAGCTCAATCAAATAGAAATATGGTTGACTCTGCAAAAATTATATTTAGCTAAAATTAAAAACAAATAAAGTAGATCCATTTTGTGGATTCAACTAAATGTTTTATGAACATATGACACCGAATCACATATTTATTAGGATTAAATAAAACATTTAGTTATTGGACGATATTAAATATATTTTGATTTGAATAAATGAATATATTGAAAATAAATCATTCCAATAATGGAATGCAATAGGAAAAATTGGATTCCACGAAAAATCTAGTTAATTCAAATGAACAAAAATCAAATAGACGCGGTTAATTAAGGGGTAAGGCCACTGTAAATTTTTTGAAAAATCGATTTTTTTTATTGGCTTAAAAAATAGTTTAAACCCTCTAGTTTAAAAATAGTTTAAATCCTTTTAACTTCTTTTTTTAATTTTTTCCAATAAAAAACTATTCGCAAAACTTTAAACGCGTTTTTCTCGAAACATGGTTTTTCAAAATGGCACGCAGCATAACTCGAACAATTTTCATTTTTTTTACTTGAAATTTTAACCAGATGTGAACATTTACATTATCTTGAGAATGTCGATCGGAATTTTCAAGAACTTTATTTATTGATTTTTTATTAACAAAAAACTTGCCGTTTTTTTCGTCAAAAATCAATTTTTTTTTTTTCAAACGCACGCCAAATCCACAAAAATTGATACTTTTTAAAATCCGATCGACATTCTCTAGCTATAGCCCTCTAGATTAATGGTTTTTTTTTTGTTCTAGATTCAAAAGTGCACCAGTGGTGCTGCGTGCCGCGGAGCCCTGGAAGCAAAACATGTCCCGGAAAGATAGCTGTGGAACCGCCATTTTTTTTTTTACTGTAAAAAAATTTTATAATAAAGTTTAATGTATGCCCGATAACACCATTAAAAGTTTTTTTTCAAATACCTTCAATTTCGGGAGCAAAAAATTAGTGAAAAAACCTTTTTTTTTGGGCCGTTACAGTGGCCTTACCCCTTAATATGAATAGAATTATTCTGTCAGTGACTGAAACGCGCGAAAATTTAAATTGGTTGGAAGTAAAACGTAATTTTCCAGCATTAAAAGCACACTTCAATAGATTCATATATGATTTAAAGTGCATTTCTCAAATTCATTGATTATTATTTCTGTTTTTTCAATTTTTTTCTTCGTTGTCTAGCTTTTAATGAAGAAGGGTGACGGAATATATTTTTTTAAGAATTAAAAAAATACACGTTTTGTCAATGCCAGAGCGGGAACGTTCTACCGAACTGTTCACTCGTTTTCTCAATTTGAATATTCAGTATTATTGCTCTCATCGATTTTTAATTAATCCCAGCAATTATCAAAATTGTTTTCACACCGAAATACTACAAACATCGAAACTTAACCTTACTGTAAAATGTCGATGCTACCAACGTTGCGCGCTACATTGTGCTGTTAAGGCGAAGCTCAAACGGAAATACAAACAAACTGCTGTTTTACGGTCAAGCATCGGTCGAACTCTGGAGCTACAAGAGATAGCCAACTACACCCGGGCGACGATTAACCAGTGTTGTCTGAATCATGGTAGCCAACGTCGGGTGAACTGCAGTGCCTAACATCGCCGCGAGGATCGAACGAGAGTTTCGACAACTCCGGGCCGATCGTTGGCCGACGAGCTGCCGCAATACCCGAGTAAAAATGAATCTATATAATCATATATAATTGTATACAAAAATTGGCCGGATAGAATTGTATACAGTTGTATATGATCAATTAATATACAATTATATAAGATTATATATATATATATATATAATCATATACAATTGTATACAATTGTATACAATTCTATCGGGCCAATTTTTGTATACAATTATATATGATTATATATATTCATTTTTACTCGGGTAGAGTCAAGCGTCGGCCGTACTCGGAACGTCGGCCGTACTCGGAACGTCGGCTACGCCCACATTATTTTTGCATGAAATTGAAGGCTTTATTTAGCATAGTTAGAATAATCCGATTTAGTTCTAATATGCATTGTTTTGATCGATAACTTGTTGCCATTTTGAAGGTAATTTCATTATGCCTTTCTCATAGAAACCCTCGTCCCTATTGGCAAAAAACTGGAACAGTCGTTTTTCACGAGCTTCTCTTTAGGCGAATGTTTCACCAGCAAAATCATTCGCCTTAGACAGGAACAGGTGGTAAACACTTGGTGCCATATCCGGACTATAAGGTGGATGCATAAGATGCTCGCAACCAAGCTTCCGGAGCTTCTGGCGAGTCACTATCGATGTGTGTGGCCTTGCGTTGTCCTGATGGAACGCAACTCCTCTCCTATTGGCCAAAGCTGGCCGCTTCTGGGCGATTGCTTCCTTCAGACGGTCCAATTGTTGACAGTACAGATCCGGATTAAGAGTTTGGCCGTGGCGGAGCAGCTCATAGTAGATGATTCCCTGCCAATCCCAGTAAACGCACAGCAAAATCTTCCTGACCGTCAATCCTGGCTTGGCCACCGTTTGTGCCTCACCGCGATTCACCCACGGACGTTTTCGGTTGACGTTGCCGTAAGTGACCAACTTTTCATCACCAATCACCATCCGCTTCGGAAATGGGTCGATTTTGTTGCGATTCGCAGATGGAAATCCGGTCCATGAGGTTTTTTCTGCCTTTACTCGTGTGGCACCCATACATTGACCTTCTTTTTTTATCCAGCCTTATTCAAGTGGTTCCAAACGGTTTTTTGTGCAATGTTTACCTTCTGGGCAATCGAAACAGTGCTTACATGACGGTCGGACTCGACGATTTCCATTATTTTATTGACATTTTCGACAATTGTCCTTCCAGAGCGTGGTGCATTTTTGACATCGAAATTACCCGAACGGAATCGACGAAACCAAAATTGCGCGTGATTGGCTGTTACAGTGTCAGGACCATAAACACTATTCACATTTTCAGCCGCCTGGCTTGCGTTTGCGCCTTTAACGAAAAAAAAAACTAAAATATGGCGTGCTTTCACTTTGCTGGTGGCCATCTTTGACGCGCGCTCAAACAATATTGAGTCAAGCAGTCACAAAACTGCCCGAGATGTTTATTTTAGTACGAAATCTTATCTTTCTAACGCCATCTCGCGTAATCCGATCGCACTTATACAACGCGAGATACAGATTACTAAAGCCATCTATTGCAAAAATAATGGATTTCTTTTTACTACACCTAATATTATCAAAAAGACCATCTGTGCAAAATTCCACCTATATCGGAGTTAACAGCTATTCGGAATTGCAGCTGGAATTACTTTTATCCGTTATGCCAAATCTACGCTCAAAATAACATAAGTACCCGGTAGTATAGTGGAGGCGTGCGCAGTATAGATAGGTAGGTCGTAGGTTCGAATCCATGTTTAGGCGAAATATTTTTTTTCGATAGGAATCATTTCAGGTCAGGGAATGAGAAGTTATAATAAACAATCATACAGGTAGTACTCTCAATTGAGAGTTTTGAATTTATCAAACATTATATACATTTAGTAGACATACCATTCAATATGGTAAAAATCACTTTTTTTTATCGTGTAAGGAAATATCCTTCTTATGAAAACCTACTATAATATATAGCATTGAACAATCAACGTATGCTTATAAGATTGTTGGTTGCGGTTGACATATGAGCATAGTTAACACAACTGCTAAAATATCATAAGCAGTACTATATTTTAGGCAGTAATCATGATTAAAAATATTGTTGTCCCCTCAGGGTAATGTAAAATATAGTTCAAATATGGTTGAAGTTACCATACATTTCCCTCAGTGCGTGCTTCAAACTTCTTTTTTCTCAAACCTACATTTTCGAAATTAACGTGCAGAATTACTCAAAGACTATTGAGCCGATTGAGTTGAAACTTGGTAAATCTATTAATAATATTTACCTTTTACCTGACGAAAAATTGTTTTCGAAAAATTTAAAAAAAAAACTACTTTTTTAATCCAAATTTTACAGAAATTTTGCACGAAATGGTGATTGTTTGTAAATGCGTTCTATTCCCTAATCTCTAACTCTAACATCTAATTGGAATTTTCTTCATTTTAAGGGATTATCACAGTGTAACATTTTCCAAAAATCGATTTTATTTGCATTATCTGACAAATAGCTACCGAAATTATACGAATTTTGCCCGAAACTAAACAGTATTTTTATATCCGTCCAAGTTAATAACACGCTGTTAAATTTTCGATCCAAATTCGAATAATTTCGCCCGATACAGCCTTTCTTAAAGAAAGTCATTCGAGCAGCAGCGTGAAGCGTCGAAACTTTAAACGCGTTTTTCTCGAAATTTCGTTTTTTACTGTACACTCTCAAAGGAAGAGTTTTCAAGCTGCCCGTTTCAAATTTTGACACAACTTCTTCAGGCCATTCTTTATCTTGCTATGGGAGCTTTTTTTAAATCTTCATATTTTTTGTAACGAAAAACTGTCGAAAAAGTAGGCTAAGTTCGATACTTTTTTTTCAAACCGCCGCTATTTTCTCACTTTTGATTTAGAAAAAACCCATAGCAAGATAACGGCTTTCATACTGATTAATAATCTTTTTACAAATTTTGTTTCACATCATATTTACGGCCACACTCGTGTACACCGTGAGACTCCTCTTTTTCGAAGACATTGTGAAGCGTTAAAAAAATGTACAAAAAAGTAAAAATAAACGTGTAAAAATGATTTTCTGTTCTTCATGAGTGCTTTAACTTGACACAAAAAAATCAGACTGAGGAGCGTGATTTAACCATTAAAAAAATCGCGAAAATCAGTTTTCGACCCGTTATACTGTGATGATCCCTTAATTATTGTCAAATAGAAAATATACACGTTCTAACTGATAAAAATGTTGAAGTTTTTTGCAAATCAAAGTCTACGGGAAGCTCGACTGCAAGCCGATTCGCAACTCTCGCGGCAACCTTGCTGTAATACTCTGCCACAGCTCCGCCACTTTGATGATAAATGAATTTGAAAAAAATTGTTTTGTATACCTAAGTATACTATTAAAGTATACCCATAATTTGATAAATGTAGAATAATTATTTCCTAGTTTAAAAAATCCCCCAAAATTGTTTAATTTTTTCCCGCCTAATTGTATATCCCCCCTTCAGGATTCATGAAAGTTAGGTACATCAGTTGTGATCTGTCTTACATCGCATCTATGTTTTGCGAATATCTATATTTAGGGCTCTGGAGCACCCCAGCGCCATCACAACTCGATACCCGTTTTGGGGACGAGTTGAAAGGTGGAGTGTGGCCTCCTGTATCTAGGCTCCATGCTGTATGGACTTGTACAACAAAGATGGTGCTAATACCCAGTTAACCAAGCGTACCGTTGGTACTGCGTACCGCAAATGTGGAGTACGCCGTAGCCTACAGTATCGGTACCGTACTAGTACATTTTCGGTACAGCGTACCGTACGGCGTACCGCTAACGTATCGGTGTCGTACGCACGTACGTGATGGCTACAGTACCGGAACGGCGCACTCCACGTGAGCTGTACACACGGTCTTACATACACCCAGTTAACCAAGCGTACCATTAGTACAGCGTACCGCAAATGTGGTGTACGCCGTACCTTACAGTACCGATAATGTATCGCTACCGTGGAGTTACACCGAAGAAAAGACACCTTGGAAAGAACGCTTATTTAAGTTAACAATGAAAAGAATTTTTTAAATTTTTGAAGCCTTTTAAACCAACAAACTTTTACAAAACGAAACGCGGCAATTTTCAAGACGAATTGATGATTCCGAAGATTAAGCTTGCGATTCGTTGTGATCCTCAAAATGTGCGGTGGCTGCGGCCCTGAAGGCTGTATCCGGCAAGAGTCATCTTCCTATCTGAAAAAAACAAAATAAAAAATGCCGCTGTAAAAAACTTAATAATAATTTTTTTTAATGGAAATGCACAAAAATTTATCACGTGTTCTCGGTGCATATATTTAACTTTGGGGATGAATGATTGAAAAACAACTCCGCAGTTAAAACACATCTTTATATACCACAACCATGTTTTCCTCGCTTTTCGTGCGTTCAACCAGGACCTAAAAAAAGTATTTTACTTATGTCACGCTCACGGACATTGAACGCCGCGGTGAAACAGCTGTCACTTTCACCTGACACCGCGACAAACTTGTAGCGAGATAAATAACATATCCCGAAATGTCCCATTCATCCCGAAATTATATTTACTAATAGTACATTTAAGGGGGGAAATACATATAAATGGTCAAAAATGACGGAAAATTTCGGGATTCTTTTCCAACGGAACTACTGGACGAATCGTTTTAAAATTTGTAGGGATTTTTATTGTACATTAGGAGACATGAAAAACATTGTTTTCATCAACAATAAATGTTCATAAGCAGTCTGCAGCCAATTGTTGCTGAACGAATTTTTTGAAATTTGTGAAAACGATAAAGAACTATTTATCCGATTCATTTCAACCGAAGGTTTTTAGACACATCATTGCAAACCATCGGCGACAAGCCTCCATATTTAATCAAAAATTTAATTAAACAATAATTTTTTGCGTAAAAAACATGAAAATTTTCGGCGAAAATTTGATATTTTTTTCTGACTGATTTTCTGATTTTTTTCTGACATTATTAAAATATTCAACTGTTTCAACTTTTTCTTGGTTCATCGACAGTATACTTTCATATAGAATGTAAGGATTTGTGAATTTTTTTTTCAAATAAAAAACTACAGCTGCCACAGTTCAACATCGCAGGGTAATTCGTTCAGCAACAATTGCCTGCAGGCTGCTGATGAACACTTATTGTCGATAAAAAAAAAAGTTTTTCATGTCTTCTTATGTACAATCAAATACCCTACAAATTTCAAAACGATTGGTCCAGTAGTAGTGTTCGGAAAAAATCTCGAAATTTTTCGTCATTTTTCACCATTTATATGTATTTCCCCTCTTACATATAATGATGTATTTAAAAAGTACTCTGATATAACGCAATTATGTTTTCCTCGCTTTTTCATGCGTGTGAACGGTGAACGCCTTGTTATAAATTGTTAAGAACGTATTGTTATAAGATGTATATTAAGATATGCTGATACATTTCAAAATTACGTTTAATGCCAACGGGGGGAGGGGGCTCCACCCTCTTACCCCCTGGAGGGGCGTCCCCCCCACCCCGCGCGGCATGCACTTCCATGTGCGATACAGTTTTTATTTGGATAACCCGTTTGGTTTATCCTTATGGATAACCCGTGAGGCTTTTCCGTGGCGTGGTGCTCCATGGTGCCGACGACACAATATCTGAGGCGTGAATTCTTGACCGCAAATGTCGCATCGCATTTTGTCGGCAGCCTGCCTAAAAAGTCAATCGATAACAAGCACTTCAAAACTTCGCGCGTGTCAAAAGAAACAAAATAATTGTGTCAAAACGAACTAGCGAGTTAAAGAGAACAGAATACATTGTTGTCAACGTATAACAATTATAATATCAATGATGAAAAAATAAGCTCTATGAAAATGTAAGATTGCGTGTAGATAAAAAAAATTCTATACTATCTTAGTCGCAAGTGAATTGTAATGTTTATTGTGGTTGATAACAATTGAGCAAAATACAAAAGCGTTGGGGTAACGTACGATCGGAGATGCGGATATTGCATCGTTTCTCGGTCTACCGGGACTACTTTTGACGGTAGACTTGGAAAAATCAAAGGCAATGTCCCGTTGGTCATCAAGACTATCCTCGGTAATGTTCAGCCTAGGAATGTCTGCTTCTTTGCGCAATAGCCTTATATCGTCCGGCTCCACATGATTTGCCTCACTACTGAAATCGTTGGTCCTTTCGGCGGATGCGATATCGCAAGGTACCACCTCGACCACTCTTCGATTGACTGTTCTGCAAAACATCAATAGAGCGTCAGTCGCTGAAGTACACGTACGCGAGACAAAAGGATTTAGAGTCGTTAAAGTAAAAAAATGGCGATGTATACAGTTGAGTCTACGAGGCACAGCACAAGTTCTGTCAAGGGGAGGATGACCATCGTCAGATTCAGATTCGCTTCATACTGCGTGTAATAAAAGCTCTTGGCCGGAGGTGTTATGTGGCAAAGCAGTGAGATGCGCTTCTTTGCCGTTGTCGAGAAAATCGGCATTGGAACATTCCGTTGCGTTATCATACTTTGTACATTAAGGAAATTTCAAAGAGGGTATGGCGCAGCGAACAAGCTCTCTGCTTTATAAGCCCGTAGTCTCCGGTTCGAATCTCGCTGGCAACGTTGAAAATAATAAAATTTTCATTCACATGTATGTACAGATAGTTCCCTTCATCAGTTTCAACAATTATGTATATAATGTGTTTTTCAAATACCATTTGTTGTGCAAAAACCGGCTCTTTCGAACTGTAAATGTTGTTCGTAAACAAAGTTATTGTTGCAACTGATTTCCGGGAATTATCTGTATACATTAGAGTTAAAAAAAAATGTTCAATAAAATTGCCAGCAGCTGGGTTCAAACCGAGGATGACGGGCTTGTAAAAGAGAGCTTGCTCTCTGCGCCACACGCTGTTTGAAATTTTTTCTACATAAAAAGTATGATAACGCACCGAAATATTTCAATGTCGATTTTATCGACAACGGCGAAAAAGCGCATGTACTGCTTTGCCACATAAGACCTTTGGCCATGAGCTTTTGTTACACACAGTGTGATAAGAATTTGAATTTGAAAATTACGAGGGTGGGGTGAAAAGTTTCCGGCCTGACCAAGAAAAAAGATGTTTAAAAATTTTTTTTGCTTTATTTTTCAATATAATCTCCATCAACACTGATACATTTCTCATAACAGTATTCTAATTTAGTTATACCAGTTTTAAACGTAGATTCGTCAAGCTCCTCAAAATACTGATTTACAGCTTCGATAACTTCTTCGTTGCTCTTAAATCTTTTTCCGCCAAGCCATTTTTTGAAGTTAGGAAACAGGTAATAGTCGCTGGGAGCTAAGTCTGGAGAGTAGGGAGGATGCGGCATCAATTCAAACTTCAATTCGTGGATTTTGGACATGGCAACAATCGACGAATGCGCTGGTGCGTTATCGTGATGAAACAAAACTTTTTTCCTTCGCCAAATGAGGTCGTTTAATTTGCACCTCGTGCTTCAAACGTTGCAATAACTCTGCGTAGTATTGACCAGTGATAGTCTTACCCTTTTCAAGGTAATCAATGTATATAATTCCTCTCGCATCCCAAAAAACAGTAGCCATAACCTTGTTTGCCGATAAAATTGTTTTTGCCTTCTTTGGGGTTGGTTAAATTCCCTTTTTCCAACCCACTGTTTTGACTGTTCTTTATTTTCAGGAGTGTAGTGGTGGACCCATGTCTCATCAACAGTTATGAATCGACGCAAAAATTCGTTTGGATTACGCCTATACAGCGCCAAATTGTCGGTAGAAATGGTTTTTCGAAGCAGTTTTTGGTCGAGCGTTAGCAAACGCGGCACCTACCTTCCACACAGCTTTTCCATGTTCAAATGGTTGTGCAAAATATTTCGCACACGTTCAGCTGACATCCTACAGGTCTCAGCTATCTCATGCACTTTCAACCTGCGGTCTTCCAACGCTATTTTATGGATTTTTTCAATCATCTCTGAAGTTGTGACTTCAACGGGCTGTCCTGAGCGAGGCTCGTCAGAGGTGCTCACACGACCCATTTTAAATTCAGAAACCCACTGCTTAATAGTTGAATATGATGGGGAGGAGTCTCCTAGTGCTGAATCCATCTCTTCTTTTATTTGTTTTGGTGTAAAACCTTTCAAATGGAAGTATTTGATGACAGCACGTTTTTCGGATTTTTCCATTTTTACGAAAACAACGGAAGCGTCTCGCGCAATGTGCTCTCAAACGCAAACTAACGTAGCGATTGGGCTGAAACTGTACATACAAGCTGGGTAGGAATGGTACTGTAGGACGCCGCTCCAAAACTAGACCTAGTGGCACCATCTCTTGGTCAGGCCGGAAACTTTTCACCCCACCCTCGTAACCTTGGGCAAAAAAGAAGCTGTACTATCGATGTGATGTGATGTGATCGCGTATACTCCAAATATTTGACGCATAGCCCAGAATGGAAAAACTTACCTTTACAATCGTCTCAAAGTAATTGATTTCGTGCCCCATCCCCACCGCACATTTTTATTCGCAAAAACTAGATGCGAAAAGACTGGATACCACGAGCGTTACTCGGCGAAAACAATTTTTCGGAATAAAGATTTTTTATAATAAAATGGATTCTCTAATGGCGGAGTATTGATAAAAATCGCTGCGACAAGTATCCCGACTGATGTTTACGTGACAGCCCGATTCGACGCGGTCTCTTCGAAATATCCGCGGAACGATGGCGCCATACAAGACGGAGAGCGCGATATAGAGCGAGCGAGAGAGAACCAGGCAGAAAGGCAAGAAAAGCAAAACAGAAAAAATAACTTACCTTTACAATCGTTTAAAATCACGAATAGTCCCAGCCGACCGTGTTGTGAACAGCTCAATATTACGATCTTCTCTATCACGGAGCACGTCCACTCGCTATTGCATCCGCACTCCGACTCACGCTTTCGCCAATCGGGCTTGCACGCGGGAACATCCGGCGCACGCGCACGTCAAGCTGTTGCCGACCGTACAGCATCCGCGCCACTCATCTCCCTTCGGAGGGCGGGCTTTTCGAACGCTCTCCTTAACGCGGCTAATAATTTAGTATTCGAAATTTGTTATCAAGCCAGGCAGCATTAATGTCCAATTGACGTCGATAAGTTACCGTTGTCAGGTCACCTTTAAGACATGACGGTAAGATAACTATTCAACATCTTTCAAATGTCATCCCGTACAATGCTGCCGTAAAGTTATCTTTTTTATGATATCTTTCGGCGATGAAAACGGATGTCTAAAAGGTATCCCAAAATATTATCCAATTGATGACTTTTTTCAGTTATCAAAAAGTTATCTATTGTATCTAGTTCAACGTTATCCAAAGGATATCATAAAAACGAATTACACGAGACGTCTTTTTCATGACATCTTTCAGATATCGGTAATATGCTGTCTTTTAAGATATTTGTTATTGGCGGGATATAGTAAAAAGTCATCCAAATGTTGTCCTAAAGATCACCTCCAACGGATCACTTTTATCATAGTGCGAATGTAACGTGTCATATTTCATTTCTCCGGCAAAAAAAATGTGTGTAAAAACAAGTAGTCCAAAAAATAAAGGTGTTGAAAGATATATACGTGAGTGCCTTTTATCCTACTATTCTTTTCGCCTCTGTGAGTACATGTATGTGTTTAATGTATTATCTTCTTATTCTAAAAGCGTATGTCTGCTTTTGAGGTTATCCACGGGATCGCTTGGAGCATGGCAACCACCAAAAGACGTGACTGCATCGGGAGATAAATCTAATAACGGCTGTGCCGTTTTTATAATATTAAATTACATTTCACTTATAATGCATTAATCGATGTTTTATTTATAATGACCTAGCCCACTTCGAAACCGACATAACAATTTCTTATCAATTTCCTCATTATATAAACTAACTTATTAACAGTCTAGATTATTGGGCCATATTAAACTATTAATAGGTTAATTTTTATAAAGAAATGGATAGGATATTGTTATACATGTATATATCGCCAATAGATATCTTTTCGATGGTACCCTTCGATACCGTTTAGATGTCGTTTTTTTAACCTCATTCGGATGCCTATTGGACGACTTTTAGATGGCAGTGGTATCTTGGCATTTTTGTGCCTTTAAGAATGTATCTTTAACCCAGGTAACCACGTACTGCAAATGTACCGCTCATGTGGAGTGCGCCGTACCGGTACTGTTGCCACCTCGTACGTGCGTACGGTACTGGTACATTACCGGTACGCCGTACCCGTATGCTGTACCACCAATGTAGCAGTACGGTACCGGCATAGTATAGCCACCGTGGAGCCACCGTGTACTGCAGTACGATGTAAATCCACGGTAGCGGTACTGTGGAGGTACGGCTATGCTCGTATCCCGTACCCGTACATTACCGGTACTGTAGGGTACGGCGTACTCCACATTTGCAGTACGCTGTACTAATGGTACGCTTGGTTAACTGGGAAGATATATCGATTTGATGACTTTGCGCTACCGTACCGATCACCGAAAAAAGTTAACCTTTTGTCGACACTTTGTTAACCATTAAAAGTTGCCGTATAGTTAACTATCGGACACAAATAAGTTATCTGCCGAGCGGACATAAGTGATACGTTTTGTAATACAAAACGGCATATTTTCGGACAACCAAAAAGTTATCCGTATCCGTTTCGCGATATCTTTCGGATGCCATATAGATAACATTTTGCTACCTGGGAAGTGATCCAAACTACACGTCTTCTCAACTGCTCAGCTAACCACGTATCGCAAAGGTACCGCTCGTGTGGAGTGCACCGTACCGGTACTGTTGCCACCTCGTACGCCGTACGGTACTGGTACATTACCGGTACGCCGTACGGTACCATGTACCGCACATGTACTCGTACGGTACCGGTACAGTATCGCCACCGTGGAGCCACCGTGTACTGCACTGAAAACAAAAATTCGTTCATCCATCCAAAATTCAGTTGGTTTAACAAAATTGTATCTTTAAATACGTTCAACTTTATTTTTGATTGGCATAAAAAAACAGTATAGTTGGGCAGTAACCAAAGATACATTCAAACTATCTGCTTATTTAGCATGTCGGAGCAACTGTTGAAACAACAAAACTTCGAGACAACAAAATGCATTTTGCACATTCAACGATTCTTATTTCTCAGTGTGCAGAACGGTTAACTGGGCAAGCGTACCATTACTACAGCGTACCGCAAATGTGGAGTACGCTGTACCCTACCGTACCGGTACTGTACGGGTACGGGATACCAGCGTAGTCGTACTTTCACGGTACCGCTACTGTGGAGTTGCACCGTACTGCAGTACACGGTGGCTCCACGGTGGCGATACTGTACCGGTACCGTACTAGTACATTGGCGGTACAGCGTACCGTACGACGTACCGGTAATGTACCAGTACCGGTACGGGGCACTCCACATGAGCGGTACATTTGCGGTACGTGATTAGCTGGGTATATTGAGTATTTTTTTTCGTCACGTTTATCTATATTTGCGAAAAGTAATTAAATTTACGAGGATTAACAATCGGTGACGTTAGTTGAACAATTATAGGAGGACTATTATGGTCCGGTTTCGGTTTCTGCGAACGGTTGGGTGATCGTTATCACTACTGGTCACTACACGAAATCACCCCTCGTGGGTTGCGCACATGGACACGAAATTCTCGAACGATTCTCATATGAATCATTCTACATCTGACCGTCGCGTATGAATGATCTCACCGACGCGCATTAAAATTCAATGTACAAAGGACGTGATCCCTTTGCTATACATTTCGTAAACCAAAATCCTTCCACTAAGGATATATGATTCAGGGAAAGCTTGAAAAATAACCAAATCATTTTTCAATCCGAAGAACAACGGATGGAAAATTTCTATTAATCATTTGTATAAATAAAGTATACAATATTTGTAAGAAATTAAGTTACATCGATCTTGCTACAATTCATCGGACGAATAAATAATATGCGAATACCAGACATTTAAAAAATGAGAACAAAGAATACTGGAGTCGTAATTTAGGAGACAAAAATTTAGTAGATAATAGATCATTCGCAATTGTTGATGGGTGGAAAAATTCAAAATGAGCAATCCATGCTGACAAGCTCGTACTACAAAGTGAGGAGTTAGGCTGCTGTGACGACCCGGAAATGGGGTTATTAAGAATATATATTTTTTGAAGTAATAAGTAAGGTGATTAAAAAATAGTTTGGATATTTATTTGTATGTACATCAACAAACTTGTGTATGAAACTTCATTTAAAACATATTAATAATTAGTGAGGTTATAAAGAATCTTGTGAAGGGCCTTTGAACGTGAGGGGCTCAACGGTGTACTCGATTTTGGCCATCCGGTTGATCTAAAAAAAGGAGTTTTTTTCTTAAAACAGATAATATTGGCTAACACTGGACCAAGCTTTTTTTTGTTATCATATTTGGATCATCAAAAAGAAAATTGAATTTTTATTTTTGATTTTTCGAGAAAAACTCCATTGTTGTCAATAACTAATTGAAAATCAATGTCAAGAAAAAAACGTCGGTCAAGACTAAACTACTGTTGCACAGAATAAGTGTATGAAAGGCCATAGCCGGGTAAGTAGGGAAAAATTGCCCCCGCATTTTTTCCAGCGAATTTTGGAGTATATTCTGAGGTATAAAAAAACAAATTTTCTGAAAATTTCATGCCCGTCAACGCAATGGTTTTAGAAAAATGAATTTTTTTAAATATAAAAAAAAATTTTTTTCCCGAAACGAGACAGTGGATCGGTTTAATTTTTTTTGGTACTTGTTCCGATCAAACGTGTTACGAAATAAAATTATAGAACATCTTGCAAAAGATTAAGGTTTGAAAAAAAATAATGTTCCTTGTTTTATTATTTTTTACTATAATCCACTTGGGATACAATAACGAACATTTTTTTCATATAATCTTTGGGCCCTTTATTAGATTATATAATTTTTTTCAAAATGATCGGTTTGGTACACCACAGTGAAAAAAAAGAAACACACTTTATTCATATATTTTAGTTACATAGATATGTAACTAAAATATATCAATAAAGTCTGATATGTGACTAAATGGTCAGCTTGGTACGCCACAGTGAAAAAAAAAGAAACAAACTTTATTGATATATTTTAGTTATATATCTATATAACTAAAACACTGTGGCGTACCAAACCGATCATTTTGAAAAAATTATATAATCTAATAAGGTGCCCAAAGATTATATGAAAAATTTTTTGTTATTGTACCCCAAGTGGATTATAGTAAAAAAAAATAAAACAAGGAACATTATTTTTTTTAAACCTTAATCTTTCGCAAGATATTCCATAATTTTATTTCGTAACACGTTTGATCGTAACAAGTACCAAAAAAAATCGAATCGATCCACTGCCGGAATTTTTATTTTTTTTTATTGAAAAAAAAAAATTCATTTTTCCAAAACCATCGCGTTGACGAGGATGAAATTTTCAGAAAATTTGTTTTTTTTATACCTCAGAATATACGCCTAATTTCGCTGGAGAAAATGCGGGGGCAATTTTTCCCTACTTACCCGTCTCTCTAGTCAATCCGTTCGATATCGATAAATCTTGTACACCGTTTTGAAAAACATAGTCTCGATAAAAAGATGTTTAAAGTTTTGCCGGTAGTTCTATCGTCGTAATTACAAGTTTACTTTAAATCTCTAATTCCTGCACCATGTTGTACCTTCCTCGTCCACGTAAGTTGCCTCAAGCGACTAATGATTTTTTGACATTTTCACAGTGGCCTAACTCCTTAACAAACATCGTAGCACACCTTGTGAAATAAAAACTCAAAGCGACATTGAAGAACTATCCATAAATATGTTCGAAACGAACTGTACGAACAAACGAAATATTCGAAAAGTATGTCGTTTTTTTTTTGTAACGGACAACAAGAAAAAGGAGCCCGAATCATCGTGGAGCTCGCTCGTCTCTCCAGTTTCCGAAATGCGACAACGATTAATGAGAATTTAAGTAAACAAGCGAGAAGTGTAGGAAGCAAAGAGAAAAATAATGGTTTGACGGTTGCCGGCGTATCCACGAGGCCATGCGGCATGATTTGCCCTGTCTCCCCTCCACCGAGCCCCTTCATGGTGTGAGTCGCGCGACGGGTTAGCCGAGTGGCGAAACTCCACAACCTCGTATTCGAGCGCTGACGAGCGTACGGCCGGTCGCTCTTCGGCGTGGTATTTGATTCCGTTCTCGAACAAGTGAATTCATTCGCTATTTCGTGTTTTTCGTCAAATACAAATTTCAAATCGCTACTCGAAACATTATCGTGGTCTTACGTCAACGGAGATAAAAGTTTAAGTGGCACAGTTTCGGGTCGCGAGGACGGTCAAAAGGTGCGTTTTCATACTTCGCATTTTCGTTATTGCAATCGCTATTGGCGACATGCGGTGGTGTTTTTTTTTTTCATCCCTATATTTATCATTAGTGGCGTGCACTCGCAAATATTCGAGCGTGTATATGTGCTCCGCTTCAGTGCAACTATGATTTGGATCTATACATGAAGACGTGTATTCGAGTGAAATTTGCTTCCAAGATGAATCAAATTGTTTATGGCGGTGCTTTTGGGATATTCGACGTCGATGCAAGCACATACGTTACAAGCGTGCTCCGAATAATTGTGCATTCAACTCGACGTTCCGAGCGGTCAGATAAGAAAAAGCTGCCGCGAGAGAGAGAGAGAGAGAGAGAGAGAGAGAGAGTCTTTGTCCGCGTGGGATGCGATAAAAAATAAATTATACAAAAGTCTCGTCGATTTCGAGCGTGCAGAGTTTATCGCGGGGTTGTCGGAATTCACGACTCTTCTCTCGCGTCTACGAGGTCGAGAGAAAACAATGCACAGAATTAGGAATTTTTTGTTGTATTATCAATAACCAAAAAAAGTGGAGATAACGACTTTACACTTTGAGAAAAAATTGCGCTTGCTCGGAAATAAAATTCTTCGAAATGTCGAACCAGTTGAAGTGAAAGAACCAGTTACTCGATTTCCTAAATAAAATTGGCGATTTATCGTCCGGAAGAAAGGCATTTCATTCGGGACCTCTGGCAAAGAACATTGCTCCCAATAATGTTGCGGAGCGAGGCAAAACTCCTACTAAAGGGGATTTGGAAGTTGTTTGAAGCAAGCCAAGATTTTGACTGCAAAGTGAATATATTGGAATGTCGATTTAGAAAAAAGTAGTCCGCAATTTCTGGTCCATAATTGTTTGCTCCGACAAAATTTCGTTGGGTTCACGGGTCGACAAGTTTGGGCGTAAACGCATGTGCTCTGACATTAAGTTAACCAAAGTCATGTTTCCGTATTTACGAAAGCCAGTCGTCGAAAAAAATCGATTAATACTTTCTTTGCTCGAAAAATATTCGCATCGTTATTTTTTCTCTGCATTCCGTTTTTTTTAAACCCATCTTCGAGCTACGAAATGTTTGTCTAAATCGATATATAGCTCTGAATGGAAACGCAAAGTTATTTCACATTTGCCACTTGCGAGCAGCAACGAGATGGAATTTCTCCCCGCAGTTTACATTTTTTCCCCCCAGCTCTTCTGTCGTTTCTTTTTAAACTTCTTTTCCCGTCTCTCTCACTTTCGCTTTCGCTTTTTTCTCGCATCTCGACCATCTGTCACTCACACGAGAACATTTATGGTTGATACAAAATTCCGCGTATTTTCTCAGATACATCTTCGTTGAAGC